>JAGTTH010004350.1:0-15457 GCA_022606485.1 Agraylea sexmaculata | reverse complement strand
TGAAAAAAAATTAATAAAAAGTTCGACGTAAATAAATTTAAAAAATATATTTGTATAATTGAGATCAGGGTAAAAATTAATCGAATTTATTTATCTAGACCATAGAGAGGAAGGTTAACTCAATTTTGTTATAAAAATAACAGTGGCGATGGAAAACTGAAATTTTGCCAAAGCAATAATTTGATTTCGAAATAGGTGGATGAAAATATAGCGCCGCATTGCCTTTACAGTCAAACCTTCAACAATATACACATATAGGGATGTTTTATTTGTTTGTTTTTGAACATTTAAAATGGCGCTGGTAGAAATGGCCGCCATTACGCGCGGCTTCACGTTTTGCCGCCACAATATTGGCGCGCTTTTCGCTTTGACGCGTCACAACGCAAATAAACAAACGGCGATATGCGCCTCTGGAATGAAATTCAAATTCGATCAATATAATAATTTAATATTCTAGACATGCCTTCCATTCTATGTTTTATATGTAAAAGTTATCATCAAAACAATTGCTTTTGTAGTCATGAACTAGTCTATAATTTTTTTTCCGATTTAAAATTGATAATTTTAATTCTTCTTGGGTAAAGATTCTGCTAGTTAAATTTTTAATGATTATTTTTAAAATGTTCTCAAGCTTTTTTTCTATCATTTTGGGGCGAGATTAAGAATTTATTCCGTATTTAATGACATTTACACATAGCCTCTCATTGTTTTAATCATTTTTATAGCTGGTGACTGAAAGACTAGCTAGTAATGTGTAGATATCATCACTGTACACTATAACTATTAGTAATATACCATGAACAGCAAAGTTACTTTTCATCATATGTCGCACTTATTCACAGTCGTATTCACTAACATGAATAAATACTCATATTTGGAGGGAAGTTTTGGCGCCAATTGTTCGACGTTTTTTAAGCCAAGTATTTACTTAATTGATCTTAATGAAGCAGAAGAGAAAACAAGCGCTTTAAAAATATTTTTTTATATTATAAATACTATTGGCTTCGAGTTTGGGCAACGCCATCCAAATATTACCATACAAAGTATCATTTCAATCAAAGCACGACGCACTTTCTCACATATGTATTTATTTCCCACGTGGACTGAGTTACTCCTACAATCACAGGACTAGTAAGGGTAATCTAGGAATACAACGGGATCATTCAAATATTCCTTGAACAAATTTGTAACTGTAACACACTTTCACACGACGACATTTGAGAGGTTATGTTGTGACCTTGCGATATTCACCGACACACTGGTAAACAAGACACCATAAATCCACCACACACTGTCATTTAAGATTTAAGAAAAAGAGTTATTTACTATAATATGTCTTTGGGGGGGTTTTATTGCTGATTTAATGTTTTTTTTTTCTTCGCAGGTGTGATTAGCGCCGGAGTATCTGTTCCAGTACAGATTCCTTCTCAAGGGCCAGACCTAACATCCAACTACTGGCCAAGACTTCAGTGATCGCAGCTGTTCGGGTTCCCCCATCGGCTACTGATGCCCCAGGAGAGCCCGGCTGCTCATCATGAAGCAGCACAACCTGAAATAGCCCACAATTACTCGATCAACTCCACGGACCATCAGCACCAGTCAGCTCTTCCCATGAATATGGTTCAGCAGCCGGCGCCAAGTGCCACCGATGGATTATCGCAGAATTAACTGAATACACTTTTCAGACAAATCAATAATCCCCCGCTTCGTGGGGCGTGACTTTGTGAAACAATATCGAGCCGCGAGTGCCAAAGAAGGAGAAATAAGTTCATCGAAACTATCGAATGTGTCAATTCGATTCAATACTATGAAACATCGAAAACGTTCTCGAATGTGTTGTGAAATTATTCATATTCATCCAGTGAAAATATTAATACCAGTGTGTTCTTTGGGTCAAGCATATGTTATTTTAAATTTCGGAGTACCTTGAAGTAAAATCAAAACAAAATAAATAACGATTCAGTACAAAATAATATTAATGTTTAAAATAATAAACAATTTTTTAATACCCAAATGCAACGCAGTATTAAAGTAATGGATTCCCAGGCATACGTCACAATAAATACGATATTAAAGTTACTTAGCTACACCTATGATCCGTTTTTTGTTAATTAACTACCAAAAAACCGATCAAAACTACAGCAAACCAAATCTATTACCATATTTACTGAGTACGTTTACGGCGACGCACGCCTAGGAATCCCAAGCTTAACGATTTGTTTATTAAGTCATGTTCAGGAAAGAGCTTCATTTGAGCAATATTTCTTTACATCGTCACATTTTCAATATCGTGAATGTAAATATTAAAAAAATATAAATATATATGAATATAAAATCATGTAGCCGTAATCATTTGAATGTTGTCATTGTGCTAATGATTTCGACCCGCGTTAAATATAATTAAATAAATGTAATATTTAAAATTGCTGTGATCAAGAATGGATGTAAATAAAAGATTCGATTTTAAGGGGTTAGTCAGTTATTTGAATAGGCATCCATCCGTATTGATTTTTAAAATGAAACATCCGCGTTTATTCTTTATTAGACAGAAAGCACGTAGCCCAGCACATATGAAAGCTTTTTTTTAATTAATTACTATTAATTCATCAAATGATTATTCCGTAATATTTCGTCTTTGGAAATAAGATGGTTGAAAAATGCGATGGACATATTCGGCCATCTGTTGAAAAAGACGAGAATCAATGAAGCTCTCCATTCAAACAAAATGTAAAATGCTGAGCTTTGTTTTATTAATACAATTAAAATTTTGGATTTTATGAATTTGCAATTACATACTATTATTATTATTATTATCATTGTATAAACTATCTACTATAATAATTGAGTTTATGTGGAATATTAAAACGGTAAGACATAATTTATAGGATAGTGTTAAATGAAAAAAAATAATCAAACCCAATAAAAAAGATTATAACAAATAATTTACTTTGTTTTGATGTGTCTATTAAAAATGCTCCATTGTTGCAAAATATAATTTTAGTGCATGAATAGCCTTACACATGTGTGGGGATTTATGGGGTAGTGTAAAGGCATTAAGAATGCTGGGGCAAATGAAAACCCCATGCTCCCTATTAACAAAAAGGGGATTAAATAGGTACATCACACATCTCCCCTCCACTTAAATGTTGAATAGCATAACATTTTATGACAATACCTCTTCTATGGGTCACCATAAATTACTTACATATGAATATTACTGGGTGTTGAATTAAACAATTTCGAATTTCAATAATTATATTTAAAAAAATACATAAACCTAATAAAGCCTTTGGTTGAACTATTTGATAAATAAAGTCTTTTCAAAATGTATATATTAGGCACTTTGTTATTGGATTGAGGTACATATTTGATCATATTTAGGAAAATGAGATCAGTCTACTATAAATAGATTTATTGATGAACAATATTGTTTTCTTGAGGGTTCCAAAAATAATTTCTTAGTAAAGGAGTATTTTCATCGGGTGGTGGTGCTGAAGGCGAAATATCATTTGATTGAGTATATCTTGGTCTTATGGGAGGAGGGAACGGTGGTTTTCCTCTATTCATCTTCCATTGTAATAAAAAACCCGTAAGGGCAACAATAACCCATATCACTGTAACAAGAAGATCTAAAAAAAAAATTGTTAGTAAAAAAATAATAATACACATTAAAAAAAAAATTGTCTAACCTCGGAGTTGGTAGGGTGGATCGAGGTTGACCTTGTCAAATTTTGCAACAGTAAATCTTCGCATCACATTTATGAAAATGTATCTGAGGTGAGAACCAAAAAAGAGGTCCAAAGGTGAAATCAAAGCAAATCCGCCTATAATTGCGCAGCATTTCATGTTGGCATAATGCCCGAATGGTAATAAAATTATAAAAACGCACAATATAATGCTTGCAAAAAACGGCCAAAAGAAAAGGTTTTCATGTATTTGAAACCAAATTGAAGCTAAAAAAATATAAATATTAAAATAATATGTAACTTTAAAAAAAATGTATGAAAATACCTGGACATGAGTAGTATATTATAGAAGCTACGTGATATCCGAGACAAATCAGAGATGCCGAGATTGTGACTAGCGGAAGCCCTCGAGATTTCCAACTCCAAACATACAGACATCCACAAAGTAGTCCTATAAGGACTGAACATGTGAACATTACTGTAAAAAAAGTAGTTTATAATGTAAGTTAATAACACATGTATAAAATAAAAAAATAAAAACCTTCAAAAAATGTATTCAAAAGATAACTAGCTGCAATAAATCCTAGAGTGGTACCAATTATAGCTCCAAACATAAAAACGGTAGCTTTGAAAAATACATGTCCAAAAAAGCACATCACAAATCCAGCAATTGAAATTATGCCAAAGAAAGATTTCATGAATGTGGTCACTGAAAAGTAGTATATAGTAAGTAAAAATATTTCAAATTGTTTAACTTTAATTAAGTGCATACTTTCACACTGAGTCGGATCGCTGCAACCAGATGAAAATGTAGGAACGTAGATCGATGTGAAATTATTATAAGTCGCTGTTACAACAAATATAGATGCCGATTTGGGATAATAGCTAAACGTTCTGCGCATTCGAGTAAATCCATCAATGTCACTCACCTAAATAATAATAATGAATGTAACATTTGACATGATATTCAAGAGGTAAATAAAAAGATCATTACTTTGTGACCGTTTTCAAGAATTTTCTCTAGAACCATCATACTTTTCAAAGCATTGAAATAGTTTTGGCTGTTCATTACTTCTACTTCGATAAGATAAAAATGATAAAACTGGTGTTGGATTCCCAAAGATACATCATCACATTGTGTTTTAGTCGCCACTCTTGCCGGTGCAGCGTCAACTGTTATTGTTGGAGATTTTTCTTTGATAGAAAGGAACGGTGCATTTTCCACATTGAATTCCATATTACATCCACCAGGAATGGGAGCTAAATAAATATCAAAATACTGTATAAAAAAAAGTTTTGAATAAAAAATAAATAAACCAACCTCTGGCAGTATATGCATGTATAGAGATGTATAGATCAACATTGTATGCATCATGATTATTTGAAATGTAAAACTTTGGCGAATTCAAATCACTTATTAATCCTAAATTTGTTCCATTCACATGGTTTCTTTTATTTAATTGCGGAGAATCAGACAGTGTTACGTCTATTCTATAAGAATGCACTTGGAATACAATAAAGCTAACTTTAGGATATATATCTCTCAACTGTACACTGAGAGAATTAGACGCTTTCAGTGTGTATGTGAAATTATATATTTCGGAATTTGTATTTGTCGGCGTCAAACCGTTGAGAGATATGATAATCGCCTCATCTATAATAGATATATGTTGTTTATTATGTACTAAGTATAAAATATATTCATAACATACCTTCAGAAGCCACACTCTGACTGGTTAGAATCACTAACAATGATATTACATTAATAAGGAAGTCGTACAGTCTCATATCGGGAGGTGTTTTGACAGACTGACTGTCATCTGTGCGCTTCTGTCATCTGCGAACGAAGCGCGACTAACTTCACGTCATACTCTACGCATGCGCACACCATATCAGAGCATTGTTTTGTTTGCTTATTTTGATTCATCAAATAAAACAATGAGTGATTAATAAAATTTGTGTCTCCTTTGTGTTTTGAATAAATCCCAAGTAGTGATTATAAAATAAAATAAACATTTGAATAATGTATATTTATTTATCTTGTTACATTGAATTGGAGCCGCCTTGTAGCCCAGTGGTTAGTGTAACGGATTCTTTAGTAAAGACTCCTGGGTTCGATTCATGGCACTGGAGTCACTTGGTAGATCTAACTTAGCAAACTAAAAGTACTCGTTGCTGTGTGGTGGGAAACCATCTCTACTATATTCTCCCGTAAAGGCCAAGATGGCCTGGTTAACCCTTGATAAAGGCACTCCCGCCAATAGGGTAAGCGTCTCGGTATAAAAAAATAATAATTGAATATTGATAAATTGTCGGAGAAGATAACAATTGAACTATTCAAATTGGTTTAGTTTTTTACGTGAGAATAATTTGAATTGTGTGGCGGGAATGTGTTACGGTATGCTGGAAAGAGATAGCAATATTACTATTTCACTGTAGTAATGCTTATGTGTTGGTGAGGTTCGTGCACGTATAAGAATGCGCAGAAGAGTGGTTGTGAAATATGTGAAGTAGTGTGAGTGCAGGGAGTGTGTGTACGAGTGGCGCGTTAGTGTTAGTGGAGTGGGCGCGGCGGAGGGGCTGAGGAGTGCGCAGCAGCGAGAGAAGCACGAGTCAGTGAACAGACACGAGACACGATCGATCAGGCGGCCATGATCGGGAAACAGAGACACTGTCAGGGAGACTGCGGGGAACAATCACAGTGACAGCAGCCGGTACGGGGCCGGGACGGGGCCGGGACTCTGTAGGGCGCCATGGGGCGGGAGCAGGAGCTGCTGGAGGCTGCTAGGAATGGCCACCTGGACACTGTGTGCAAGTTGCTGGCTCTCAGGGCCAGGAGGACAGGACCTCTGGCCAGGTAAACCATCTCTTCATCATTACTAAATCCCACACCTTATCTGTCATCGCGGTGACGTTTTCATCGATCTGTTTGGGGGGCGAGGCTCGGTCTGTTTCACTTATCTGCGATAACATCTCGTATTATTATTTTACAAAATGCCATGTTTATATTTTTATAATGCCGCATTTGACGTTATCATTGGATTTGCAACCCTTATTTAACCACTTTTATGCAATTTTCCAATTGCGTCTTCGGGGGGTGGAATGTGAGGGGTGGGTGTGCATCTGGAATATGGGTCAACGATCAACTTGTACTTGCGCAAGGATTCCCTAGAAGATTTTACTATTTTTAATATAATAAAACATATTCCTTATAATGTATAATAAATGAATAATCGCATAATTCCCACCCAAAGGCCATTTTATTCCTATCAAAAATTTTAACATACATCTCGTTTGCTTATATTTTAACTAATTGTGTTACAAACTATTAATTTTATTAAATTCTTAATATATTTTTCAATTAAAAATATCATTATGTTTTGTAAGTGGACTCTTTATAATTTTTGGATATTTATTTATAAAAACATATTATTATATCATACTGCAGTACCACTAGAGCATAACGGGAGATCCCAAGTCGCAGTAATAATAATGCAGCACTCGTCAGTTAATATAATAAATGGTTGTATTTTAATGAATACATAATTAAGGTAATAAATCGTATATCGTATTTTAGAATAATATTTTATGTTAATTTTATAAAGAGTTGTATTCAATATAATTTCGTGTCGTTTCGAGTCTTGCTAGATGGTGTGCGTACAAATAGATTAGAGTTTGTTAGTATTGATGTACACGCATACGCACCGCACGCACACAATCTCATTACATTATTATATTGAATATGGTCCTTACTTTACAAACAACGAATGTAGATAATACATAACCTACATAATCTGTATTTATAATATTTATAAAACAAAGGTCAAACTTTAGACACGTCGATCCAACTCACCGCAAACGGCTATGATTATTGTAATGTTTACAGCCGTTGTTAATTATATCGCCTATCAGGTTGTTTAAAGTTCTGTTTTCTTAATTATATCAAAAACATAACAGATTCGTGTAAGTAATTCTCGGAATTCAATCGTAAACATTTTATTATCACAGTCGTGTTTTATTCAATAAGTAAATTTTTATTTGGTATCACTTTAAAGAATGAATACTGGAGATTTCACAATACACACTGAAGTTTTAAATTCCCTCATTTATAAAATAAAAGTGTCATAGGTGCAATTGTGACACCAATTAACACATTCGTCTCATAGAACCAATTAAACTCAGGTGTATTCGTATTGTTTATAATGAATAATTAATCTACGAGTGTAGTATTCTGCACTTTCCATACCACTTGAAATACATGAAATACCTGTTCACTTGCAAAACACTCGTTTATTTTTTGCACAACCCCATGTGTATGAACATAGCATTGGTGGTGAAACTTTCCAATTCTCAACATGAACTTTAAAACATGTCGGCCTCATAGTTTCAAGGAATTCTTTTAAAACTTACACGAGAGGAATAGGGAAGTTCATTTATGACATGGTATTTTTTTTTCATCCAGACAAAATATTCAATAAAAAATCAACGTTGAATAAGTAAAAATTTATTAAAAAATAGGTAATCATTGGAGTTATAATCAGTGAGAATATTTTAAGGGCTGATAGGGGATCACAAAAATAATATGAAAAATCCCTAAATTTTCAACCATATATTAACTAATGTGTTAAAATGGCCATTTCTTCTACAGTTATTATGACTGGGAGATTGGGAATAATATTAATAAAATCCTGATCGATAGTCTTGATCCAGGTTTACTCTGATTTCCTGTATTGTAAGGTGAATACTGATTATTAAGTCGGTGACCTGTGTAACTAGTGATAGTTAAGATCACCGACAGACAATTAACAGGTTGTTTTGTCTAAAAAAACCTCCTCAAAAAAGCAACTTGGGCGTAAATAAATACATATTTAAAAAAATTACAATACCTAACTTTAGTTAAAATATTATAGAATTGTGCAAAATTTTATTACTGTGTTTTTACCATAGATTTTGAACATTTAAATACGGTTTTGTAATCAGCCATTATATCATATTTCGATTAGATTATGTGTGTAGTTAAAATAAAAGCATTTTTTATATTGCGATTACAGTGAATAAAAGAAAATTTATGATACGATTTAAATGACTGATTATGTCTATTTTAATGATGCGTTACATATTTGATTACTGTTGAAAAATTAATTTAAACAGTCTTGTTTGTGTCTATATAAGGTTCCATGACACATATAAAAAATATGTATTTTATCCAAAGGCTTCTAAATATAAGGTTTGTGGGTAGGTTTTTATCGTTTATGGAGTCAATGTGGGTGGTTTTTTATGATTTCTAGATATTCCTTGACGGTATCTGTTCTATACTAAAACACCTCCTTATGAAGATTATTCAAGGAACTAGTCGACTCATACATTTTTCTTATTGATATTCTCCAATAATGATGTGATATTGTTGTTCGTAGAAAATACAAACATTTGTGTTTGCGAATAATTCGATACTCGATGACAAACATGGAAAGAACAATCACTTTGCGTGACAATAGACAGATTAATTTGATATTTATTAACCTTCAAAGAATTCCACTCCTATTATGGAGATTGATTACTTTTTGAATATGAACCGTATAGTTTAGTTAATTTATTTTATATTTTACGGTTGTGCCAGAAGAGAAATTATTTGTTAAAAAATGTATTGCTCTATGCTTGTCATCATTATTAGTGATTCATTGGATAAAAAATGCATTTCTATTGTTGTATATGACACACTTTTATTTAGAAAATATACCGTGACGCACTACTCCATTTTGGGGTTGGCCCGGTCTGTTGCGACAATCAGGTCTATTGGGTGATATATTTCAAGATATTTATATTCAAGAATGTTTGGTTATTTGAGATAAACAAATTAACTACTTTCTTTTTCTAATTGTTTATATGGTGAATATCAAATTTAAGACACGCACAGAGGTGAATTAATTTTCCGCAAACGGTTGTGATTATTTATATAATAATAATTTTCTCTGTAGATGTTTATATATAGGTCAATTAGCTCACCTTTGAGTATATTTGAAATTTGATCTACACAATAAAAATAAAAGTGTAGTATATATTTATTTTTTTTATATTACCCAATTTATTCCTCCATTCATCAATTAATTATTATCTTTACAAATGCCCTGCTTCTTCATCAACTTTTTTCTTAGTGCTTTAATTATTTATTATTCCAAGCAACTAATAATCTTCATGGTGGTTTATTATAACCCAAATATTTATTTTATCTAAAATTTTAATTGATACAAGTTGTCTATTTTTATAAATACAAGTATGGGAGGTCTAAGACTAAAGTGCATCGAACTTCCTGGCTTCAAGTGGTTGATAATCATTAGACAAGTTTACCGGTATGGAGAACATGCACTGGATAAACTTCTAAGCATCTTGTTCCAAATAAACAATTATTAATAAATCTACATTGGACTATGTATCGTTTATTTTCTCTCGATAAAAAAATAACAATGTAGTTTGTCATAAAAACTTTTTCTACGCGATGATGAAGTCGATGGTAAAAAACTTATTTGTCTGTGGTAATATCACAAATCACGATATTAAATTGAATATAATAAAAATTATAATTTGCTAAATATGACCAATCACCATCATTATCCCGCGCTAGTTATTTGACTTTTCTAACATGTAAATGTACAAAATGAATAGATTTGCTTGGATGCACCCGATAGTTCTATTGTTTTGTATGGGGAAACGTGTGAATATTCCACGCCTTTCTCCTAATACCGAACCGTGAACTTCAAGTTTTTTAAATAAAATTATATATTTATTACCAATAAGTCTTCGTTTCATGTTTCAGTGAGATAATTTTTTGTTGTATGCTGACATTGACAATTTGAACACTGTATTTGTATGATCAGTAAATTTAAACTATCCCACTGACCCACACAAATTATGTTGGTGTCATAATTTCATAAAGCACACGCCCAAAGCACATTAGATGACCTAACCGTGTCAGCTTATCACAAGCGGTTTATAAATTAAATTAATATATATTTTTTAAAATATATATTTGAGTATTTCTATCGCCCTCAAGTTCCCATGAAATCATACCATGTATTTACGACATCCGCTCTGTGGATTTTGACCTCTACTTTCCCCATTACTGTTATTGTGTAATTTTCTTTGTGAAATATAATCTAGAGCTTGTCTTCTTTAAAATCTTAACCATGATAGAGATCATTTCAACACTTTATTATTTGGGACAAAACACATATGTACCTACCTATAAAGTTTTGAGTAAATTCTATATTAGGTTAGATTTGTGGGTTTGTTTTTTATACAATTTAAATTGTATCTTCTTTCCTCCCAAATGCTTAATTTATAACCATTTTACTTTGATAATTAGTAATGTGAGTTAAATTTTGAAGAATATGCTTCGTTTAGTATAAAGATTGGTTGCTTATAATATGTATATAGAATACTTCAGAATAGTCACAGAAAGCTTTCTCCAAGTATTCAATTATTTTTATACAATTATTACAGTTTTTTATACAATTATTTTCTTAGAGCTCCTTGCCTTTTGTTATTCAGCAGCCAATAATAATTAAGCTTAATGAGACGTTTAGAATCAAAAGCTCCCAAATCCAGTTTAATCCTGAATCAAATCGAGTAAAAGCAGGAAAACGTACACCTTCCATGGAATCGTCATTTTATAAAAATAATACTATAAATTTACGATATTTTTAGTGTCAAAGATTATTGATTAGGTTTAAGAACATTCGGTACAACCATTAACGGATTTGGGACATTTGATTCTGAAATGTAAATGACACTGGTTGCCATTTTTAAAAAATATAATCCATTATCCATAGATATAAACATAAGATATCGCATATGTGGCTAAATGCGTTATAAGGTTAACATTATACTGTAAACATCTCTCTTCATATCTTCAGTTATATTTCACAGTAAAATGGGTAAATGCATTGTTACTACGTGTCATATGGACTCAAACATACACTCAAATACATCTAGACTCACTTTTTACCAAAAAAATACTTCTTTAACATGTTTAAAATATTATTGCGTTTTAATCACCAAAGTATTGTCACAACCACTCTCAGTGGTCACTAGAAATGTGTTGAGTGAGGGAGACACACTTATGCCTTTATCGAATAGGAGAGAAGAGTGCAACAATACATGGGTTTATACGAAATTGACACGAATCTAATGTTATCGGTTTTTTTGTATACCATTAAATGTACAATGTAAAAATCGTTTTATTTTTGCTGAAGTACCTATAAAGTGGACGATTGATGGATGTTGGTTTTGACTAGTAGTAATACAATGCGTAGATATATTTTCATTTTCAAAGGCATTCCTGATTGTCTGGCGCCATCAGACATTGCGCAAGCAAGTCTTAGGTCGGAATGCGTAGTCTTGGTAGTCCGTTGTGCTTGTGCCATCATCTCAATACGATCGTTGTCCACTACAATGGTGAATAGTGGTGATTCTCTTTGAACGAGGATATTATAGAGACTAACTTGTTCCTCCATCGCGCTCCATTTGCAACCTAATGTATGCGTCGATTTAGTGTAGCGTACCGTTTTGAATTGTCTGACCATTTCAATCGTGCCGCTCGGCCTCTTGTCATTTACTATATAATACACGCCTTGCTTTTCATATTTTAAATTTGGCTATGACCTCAAAGACGTGATTTAAATCATATTTTTAACTTCTTCACTTAGGCTTTGTCCTGCAACCTCAACAACATTTCATTCAAATTAGGTGAAATTCGTTTGCTACAATATTCAAAACCAAAGCTTCTTTATATTTATTATACGAATACAGAAGAGGACATATGCGGAAAGAGTATATTATTTTTCGGTCAATTAGGAACAACACCAATCCTGCATACCATAATGTTAATATCAACACACATTTTATTAAGAAATTAATGGTAATCGTACAAAATCAAGTCTCTGAAGATGAAGACATAAATATAATAAAATATGGACTTAACAAAATACATATAATATGTATAACAGAATCAAATATGTTTCAAGAAAATTACACACAATAACAGTAATAGAAATGAGGTCAAAATCACAGAGGCGGATGTCGTAAATACATGGTATGATTTCATGGGAACTTGAGGGCGATAGAAATACTCGTATATATTTTTAAAAATATATATTAATTTAATTTATAAACCGCTTGTGATAAGCTGACACGGTTAGGTCATCTAATGTGCTTTGGGCGTGTGCTTTATGAAATTATGACACCAACATAATTTGTGTGGGTCAGTGGGATAGTTTAAATTTACTGATCATACAAATACAGTGTTCAAATTGTCAATGTCAGCATACAACAAAAAATTATCTCACTGAAACATGAAACGAAGACTTATTTGTAATAAATATATAATTTTATTTAAAAAACTTGAAGTTCACGGTTCGGTATTAGGAGAAAGGCGTGGAATATTCACACGTTTCCCCATACAAAACAATAGAACTATCGGGTGCATCCAAGCAAATCTATTCATTTTGTACATTTACATGTTAGAAAAGTCAAATAACTAGCGCGGGATAATGATGGTGATTGGTCATATTTAGCAAATTATAATTTTTATTATATTCAATTTAATATCGTGATTTGTGATATTACCACAGACAAATAAGTTTTTTACCATCGACTTCATCATCGCGTAGAAAAAGTTTTTATGACAAACTACATTGTTATTTTTTTATCGAGAGAAAATAAACGATACATAGTCCAATGTAGATTTATTAATAATTGTTTATTTGGAACAAGATGCTTAGAAGTTTATCCAGTGCATGTTCTCCATACCGGTAAACTTGTCTAATGATTATCAACCACTTGAAGCCAGGAAGTTCGATGCACTTTAGTCTTAGACCTCCCATACTTGTATTTATAAAAATAGACAACTTGTATCAATTAAAATTTTAGATAAAATAAATATTTGGGTTATAATAAACCACCATGAAGATTATTAGTTGCTTGGAATAATAAATAATTAAAGCACTAAGAAAAAAGTTGATGAAGAAGCAGGGCATTTGTAAAGATAATAATTAATTGATGAATGGAGGAATAAATTGGGTAATATAAAAAAAATAAATATATACTACACTTTTATTTTTATTGTGTAGATCAAATTTCAAATATACTCAAAGGTGAGCTAATTGACCTATATATAAACATCTACAGAGAAAATTATTATTATATAAATAATCACAACCGTTTGCGGAAAATTAATTCACCTCTGTGCGTGTCTTAAATTTGATATTCACCATATAAACAATTAGAAAAAGAAAGTAGTTAATTTGTTTATCTCAAATAACCAAACATTCTTGAATATAAATATCTTGAAATATATCACCCAATAGACCTGATTGTCGCAACAGACCGGGCCAACCCCAAAATGGAGTAGTGCGTCACGGTATATTTTCTAAATAAAAGTGTGTCATATACAACAATAGAAATGCATTTTTTATCCAATGAATCACTAATAATGATGACAAGCATAGAGCAATACATTTTTTAACAAATAATTTCTCTTCTGGCACAACCGTAAAATATAAAATAAATTAACTAAACTATACGGTTCATATTCAAAAAGTAATCAATCTCCATAATAGGAGTGGAATTCTTTGAAGGTTAATAAATATCAAATTAATCTGTCTATTGTCACGCAAAGTGATTGTTCTTTCCATGTTTGTCATCGAGTATCGAATTATTCGCAAACACAAATGTTTGTATTTTCTACGAACAACAATATCACATCATTATTGGAGAATATCAATAAGAAAAATGTATGAGTCGACTAGTTCCTTGAATAATCTTCATAAGGAGGTGTTTTAGTATAGAACAGATACCGTCAAGGAATATCTAGAAATCATAAAAAACCACCCACATTGACTCCATAAACGATAAAAACCTACCCACAAACCTTATATTTAGAAGCCTTTGGATAAAATACATATTTTTTATATGTGTCATGGAACCTTATATAGACACAAACAAGACTGTTTAAATTAATTTTTCAACAGTAATCAAATATGTAACGCATCATTAAAATAGACATAATCAGTCATTTAAATCGTATCATAAATTTTCTTTTATTCACTGTAATCGCACTATAAAAATGCTTTATTTTAACTACACACATTAATCTAATCGAAATATATATAATGGGCTGATTACAAAACCGTATTTAAATGTTCAAAATCTATGTAAAACACAGTAATAAAATTTGCACAATTCTATAATATTTTAACTAAAGTTAGGTATTGTAATTTTTTTAAATATGTATTTATTTACGCCCAAGTTGCTTTTTTGAGGAGGTTTTTTTAGACAAAACAACCTGTTAATTGTCTGTCGGTGATCTTAACTATCACTAGTTACACAGGTCACCGACTTAATAATCAGTATTCACCTTACAATACAGGAAATCAGAGTAAACCTGGATCAAGACTATCGATCAGGATTTTATTAATATTATTCCCGATCTTCCAGTCGTAATAACTGTAGAAGAAATGGCCATTTTAACACATTAGTTAATATATGGTTGAAAATTTAGATTTTCTGTTATTTTTGTGGATCCCTATCAGCCCTTAAAATATTCTCACTGATTATAACTCCAATGATTACCTATTTTTTAATAATATTTTACTTATTCAACGTTGATTTTTTATTGAATTTTTTGTCTGGATGAAAAAAAAATACCATGTCATAAATGAACTTCCCTATTCCTCTCGTGTAAGTTTTAAAAGAATTACTTGAAACTATGAGGCCGA
>JAGTTH010004349.1:0-24833 GCA_022606485.1 Agraylea sexmaculata | reverse complement strand
CAGACTGGAAAATTCAATTTAGACGGGTTTGCGATAATTATAAATGCTACTTAAATGCTACTTATAAATGATACTTTCTCATTGAATATTAAGTCATAAATGTGCATACAATTTATTCATGAAAAATTAATAATAATTAATAAAAGATAGTTTTACAAAATGCATTTATATATGTAGTGTATAAATTAATAATCTTGTACATTATTATTTACTTATTTCAAATGAAAAACTACAGCCATTTGCACTGCACACTACCGCAAATGGCTGTGATTGGTGATGACCTAACATAATATTATATTGTAATTTTGCAATGGGACCGTTGGCAAGCAATCTCATCTTTCAGCATGTTTAAAATGGGACATTTGCTCTTTAATATTTATTTAATTGATTATAAACGTTCGTAAACTTTTTTACAGACTAGACCAAATCAAAAAAAAAATCGGTAAGAAATAAAAATATTGTGGAAGTAAGTAAAGTTTGTATAGTATTATATAAATATATAAAAAATAGAGAACTTACAGATATAAAATAATGTAAAATACAGGAGATAATCATGTATAAGGTCGCTCCTACACAAGTGGCAGAATTGGTGGATAAGAGATCATCCATGTGCGCATATTCGTTCCCAATTCTTTGCAATATATCCAAAGGAGAATGGAAGAAATAATTGGATGAAGAATGCTGTGGATAGAATGGAAAATTTAGACGGGAGTTTTTAATGGACGCTAACAAATATAAAAATGATTGGTTCTAAAATTATTCTATCAATGACTTGGAGCCTAAATCGGGTACGATTGTAATTATTTTTTAAATGCAAATTTCTCAAGCATCGTGTCTACTTAGACTTATTAAAATTGCGTAATGTTAGTTCCACGCGTGTTATTAATTGAGTGTACAAGTATGAAACTTGATCTCGAGGCGGTCGTTGGTTCGTGACCCCATCTGCATATAATAAGACCGTCCGTGTATAAAAAATATCTAATTTGCATAAAGATATATCTAAGTGTGCGTGTTTTATGTTAAGTCTGTCTGTCTGTCTAGTCGTGATGTACCATTCCACAATCAGGGGATCACAACTGATCATTTCATCGATATCTTTAAAATAAACAAGAAAAGGTCATGTATATAATATATTCCCTGTACACTCCTAAATATTCGAAATATTGCAGAACAATCAATCAAATTAAGAAATCCACTATGGTAATGACGCCATGCAATATTACGTCGTACATTCGAGTATGCCCGGTCACCAACACACACACACATACACACACACACATATATATATATATATATATATGTGTTATATATATATATATATATATATATATATTCTAAACCCTATACATAGTAGTCCGTAAAATCTGACATGTTCGATAATCCGACACTCGAGAGAAACAAGATTTTTATTACAAAAACATCCGCAATGATCATATAAATTGTTTACATATTATTTCTCCTTGAATATATCGAGTAACTTTTAATGTCACACTTTACCATATTAAGTGAAATACAGTGTAATGTTGTTTGAAAGATCGACAAGTGACAGTTAAACATATGAGCGGTAGAAGCAGCGCCCCAAGCGGCTGACACACGAAACCTTTGCAGTATTATTAGCATCTCTCTATATATAAGTTCATTGACTGTGGTATATTTATTATATTCATAGAAGAAGATGTGAAAATGGCGTCTGCATTACTGACTTACTATCTACCCACCGAAAAACTATAATCGATATCACACAAACTATTTTTAATTTTCTTTATTTATTTATTATTTAAATCTAATAATAACTAGTGTATGTTTCAAACTTGACAATTATAGAGATCTGTAACATTCATTTTGTAGATATATTAAGGATAAATTGGCTTCAATCAAAAATAAATAAATTTAACAGCTTTACTGAACAACAAATATATAATTTCATCTTGGTTATTTTCACATATAAAAAATATTCCTCCTGGGACCTTAGTTCAGTTTGATCTTTTTTTAAAATAAATAATTTTATTTGAAATAAATGTATTATAAAGGACTACAATTCTGGGTTGGCCCAGTCTGTAGCGGTACTCAGGTTGACTTTAATTAAAAATATGTATTCTCTTAGGGCACTAAAACAAATCTTTTTGTTCTTTTTTACGTCTTATATTCCAAAATTTTCTCCATTTTTTGCAAATCAATCAATTTCTACCATCCCAATCTACATCATCTAAAAAAATTGTTTTAATACTTTGTCTCGTTTTTTTTTTATTTAAAAAAATTGGTCACCTTACTTCATATATTCAAGTGGGTAGAATATACTTCCATTGCATAATGTCTAATAGATTAATTACGGATATTTTTTTATAAATTGGTATGAACCCCTGATTTTTCCGTCCCATCACCCACTTTATTGATTGGGCGAGACATTTTGCTCATCGGATGAATTTGTCGTATGTTCCAAAGTAATTTATCAACCTATAATAGCCAATTTGTTAGACTATTATATACGATTTCGTCGTTTGTATATCACGATGTTTATGAATTCGACATGCTTAATATTCATCCGAAATCCGCATAATTAACTTGCAAATTTTTATTAGTGTCTGTATCTTAAAAGCGGATCTATTCTTTTGAATCCGACTATAAAAAATCCCCTTTGCTCAAAATCAAATTAATCTGTCATAGAAATAAAAATATCTACCACACCATACTTAAATGGTAATAATGACAGAACACCTGTTTCAAGTATTACAAATCACCTCAGTACAAAATGTGAAGGTTGTTACATCGATATTTTAGCATATGACCTGATTTTTTCAAGTATACCTATGTTTTATATATTCATTTATTTTGAAATATTGATCAACCCTCATAATATTTTCTTAGATGTGTTAAAGATTAAATTTTCGGTTTTTTATTTCTATTAAACAAGTATTTATTTTTTATACTTCATGCATTTTATAAATCAATAAAATCGATTCATTATAATTATGTAAAAAAAAATCTAAAATATTAAAAAAAAATTAACTTACCTGTATTATCAAATATAATAATATCTTGACAGATTTTTTAATTTTGTGATATGTTTTAAGTCCAAGGGAATTTGAACTAATATTATTACAGTTCAGGCATTTTACATAAAATTCTAATAATATAAAATAGAGTAATCTGTAGAGTAAATGTAGAGTTTTTAATATTATTATTTACGATTTCCTCAATAGTCGATCAAAGTGATTTATCCCATAACCATGATAAACTTAGGTCGGGTTTTACCATGCGTAATAAATATCTAGTAGCTTAATAAGTGACATCATAAAAATTAAGCTACAAGATATTTACTACACATGGCAAAACCCATCTTTAAGCAATTTTCATTTAGAAATTATTCAACAGACTTGTAGTCGTATGTAATGAATGTGATAGAAGTTGCGTAGGTTTGTCGGTAATTCGTCATACTTGTCATCATTCATGGATTTTGAACTATAATTTTATATACTTTCCATGGGCTTACATTATTATTGCATTACTTCCTCTCTGTGACAAATCGTCACGGAAGGAAATGACGTGATACACGTCATTTGATGAGAATATTGTCCTATTCAACAATAAATAAAAATAATTTTCCAACCGCCCATACTCAATAAAATCTGTGTGGGTTTAATTATTTTATTGCCCCCTCAAAACACGGTCTGCTGACTTCTGTAATTAGACAGATAAGATGTTCTTAATTCACAAACCGACGAAATTGTTATGGAAAAATCCTGTTGTGTTACATTCCGCGTGTTTATTGCTATGTAAATGTTTTAATTAAGTTAAATATTTAGGCGTCTTCCATGTGTCAAGAATATGTTGGTATCTGAGTTTTTTTTTTACATTCAATTAAAATTGATTGCCGTAGGATACATACGAAATATATAAATTAATTCCATTCTGAAAAAATATATATCCTCTAGTATTATACAGGGTGGACTTCAAATAACTGAGAATACTTTAGGGGATGGTAGGGTATCGCAAGAATGAGTGATTTTTTTTAAATACTTAATCAATTAAAAATTAGTGAAAAACGTACTCAGTAGTAGTGTGTGTGTGTCACGTGTGTATTATGTCTGCTAAATACGTAATTAATATTTTTAATTATTAATAAAAATATCAAATATCATAGTAGAGAAATATATATATGCTATATATATATATATATATATATATATATGGCTACATACATACATACAAACTGTATGGAAGTTATTCAAAAAAAGAATTAAATATTAAATCGTTGTGGACATAAATGTATAAATATCTTAAATCCAAAATTAATTAACAAAAGTCGCCTTGCCATTTAATTGCCCGTTACTATCTTTTAATCCATTTTTACATGGTTTCTAACTACGTTCGTAATATTATATTTTATCATAGAAGATTTCGTGTGAATATACACTTAATTAGTTTTTATCTTACAAACAGCCCAGAGCATTAAAAACATTATTTCTCGTTTGTTTTACACACTGAACAAAAAAAACCCGACACCAGTTGTTTCAAAATGTTTGTTATGTATTGCATCAAAACGGTCTAATTGGTCAGTGAACATTGCTCAAGTAAAACACCGGAAGGCTATAATACCGTATAGGATTATATAAAAATACGGAAAAAGGTGAATGGGTCTCTACACTGTGATCGTAAATCTTTATAAAATGTTTCCTTATTAGTCACTTACCAATACAATATGTACAGTTTGATAGATCCACATTAATTGTATTTTATAGATTTGTTGAAAGTACAGGTGCAGATGGAAAGCAAATAGATACATCCTCAGTTTACGTAAAGCAGGTTTTTCTCTCCTTTGTATAGTTGATTTATGAGAATTATCTGGTTACATTATTATGAATATAATATAGTTAAAATTGACTTCTGGCTGGAATTCCATATTAAAGATAAATATTAATTTTATGAGCCGCCTTGTGGCCCAGTGGTTAGTGTAAAGGATTCGTGAGTGACTCCCGGGTTCGATTCACGGCACCGGAGTCACTTGGTAGATCTAGCTTAACTAGATCTTAAGTACTCATTGCTGTGTGGTGACCTGGGAAACCATCTCTACTATATTCTCCCATAAAGGCCAAGGTGGCCTGGCCAACCCCTTATAAAGGGACTCCCGCCAATAGGGAAGGCGTTACGATTTTATTTTATATATGCCCTGAGGGCTTTTGAAGGGATTTTTAAAAATTTGTATTTTTAAACACAACAACGTGTTAATTTTTTTGTCGGTAATCTTAACTATTACTAGTTACACACGTCACCGACTTAATAATCGTCTCAGTATTTACCTTACAATCCAGAATATCACTGTAAACCTGGATCAAGACAATCGATTGGGATTTTATTCATATTATTCCCGATCTCCTAGTCGTTATAACTAATCAAATCATTTTAAAACATCTTCACTTGAGAATTAATACATATCTGTAATACAGTTTAAAAATAAATTAGCGCTTATCAAACAAATTTAAAAAGCATGCATGGATCAATTCCATAGTCAAATAATTTTAACGTTTATTTATTACTTATTTTGTCATAGACCTTTCGACAAATCTTAGCTTAGCGTCATCTTTTTCATTAATAAGTAATCCTGTAAATTAAATTTTGATTCAATCTCTGAAGATAGGAAGCTAAGACTTATCGCAAGCCATCGAGCGACTACATTTTTGTTTATAAGTGGAATTTTTTTTTTAAAATAATAATAAAATTACGTCAAGGAAAAAATGCCATTCTAGGTATATTTCTTTACATACATAAAAATACAACAAATTAAAACCTAATTTTTTAAATTTCACAAAAGATAGTGAAACTAGCAATTTTGATGGATTAAAATAAGAACATATTGCTTTAATCTAAACTCCACTTTTTAATTAATTAGTGTAAGTGTGAAATATTGTTAATGTAAGGTGTCTAAGCGCTAGTGTTGGCATATTTGTTTACGGTGTCAGCAAATGGCCAGGTGTCTTGGACACGTTAATTGAATGCCCATCGCACCTGTCTTCGACTACCTTCTACTTCTTATACACACTTTCTCATAGGGTTGAGTGTTTCGAAACGCATTTGTTATGATTTTAATTTACCATTAATTGAACAACTATTTAACTACCGGCGGATATTACGACACCTGATTGTATTAAACGATGTGACTGCTAATTTAATACCGGATATAAAAACAGCCTAAACGCTCGGGAGGAAATCATTTTGCGCGACTAATTATTTTGACAACTGTCCGGTGAAAGTTTATAAAATGTACACAAAAACTACTTTATATTTTGTTGCTGATGTAATAATAATTATAGTTAGTAAATGAGTTCGGTTACTTCTGGTACATTCTTTTGAAAACAACAGGTAACTATATTATTCTGCTTATTTTATTTGTAGAAGAAAAAGACGAAAAATAAATTTCATCCGATATACTGTGACTCCGTTAAAAATAACGATTTATAACCAAATAATAACTTAACTGATTTTTTGATACGAGGTCATATAAATCACATATGTTATCAGTTAACTTGAATATCAATCAATTAAAAAGTTTTTTTTAACTAGTTATCTATTTGAGTCCTCTGGCTTTAAAAGTACAGTTGTGTGGTATGGCCAATCAGAGCCGTTCGCGGTATTATAGTTTTGTGATCTGACAAGTCTTCAATTCTACAAAATTAGCACAATTATTATTATTTTTTTTATAATAAGAATAATCTTTTTGAATTAATATTATTTACTTGATAAGAGCGTGTTGATCTTATTTTTCCGCTCATTTATTATATAAACCAAAAAAATACATTTTACTACATATTTTCTCTTAACAATTCGAGCGCCAACTGTAACAGTAAATATTTTCCACAATATTATGTCCAACAATTTCTTCATAATAAAAACATGAATTCAACGTCTGGTTTTTTTTATACTTTTTTGAGAAAACGATTTTATTAAAGAAATAAAGTGACCGCAAATATGCATTACGGTCGGTACATTACGTTGTCGAAATTTCTAACATTTAACTTTTCTTTTTTGTAAGTGTTAAACTTCGGTCTGACAATTTTGACACTTTAATTTTGCAACCTCAAACACGTGCCGGTCCATTATAATAAAAGTTTAAAACGTAAACAAATCAAAGCTTTTGAATAACCGTTCTCTTTCTTTGTTGACTTTCTTAATGTTCGCAAATCTCACTTTAGTGAGTCATAATTTTCACACATAATAGAATTCTTTATAGTCATATAAAATTATTATGATTGACATCGCGTGATAGTGGCTTTGTTTATACGGAAATTTTATGCCTTCGATAAAAGCCTCATTTGCTACCTGTCATTTACACGTTAAATTTATTGATACCTAACCTAATTTTAGTACAATGTTATCGATTGAAAATTATTAGTGATACAAATTGTAATTAATGTGTTTTCTATTCAAATAAGGTAAAATTAATAATAGTTATGAGGTACATATACCTAATTTTCCAAATTTCTATTATTAGCATAATTGATGAATGATCATCTTTATAAATTTATTAATAGATATTTAGAGAAGATAATCAAATTATCTTCTTTTAGTTATACATAATTTAAATTAAAAAGTTTATTTTTATTAGGTTAGATTAGGTTAAAAGTTCCATAACTAATTATAACATAATAACTTTAAAATGTCCTAAACCTATTTAGCTTGCTATCGATTTACATGTATAAAAAATCATATCAAACTGTGCTTTTACATGTGATTTATTATATTTAAAAAAATCCAAATTTGTATCGATAACCTAATGATAACATTTATGTACATAAATATTTGGAATTAATATTTTTGAAAATGAATTTCAGCTTCGATCCAAAAATGTATGTCAAAAAAATTATCTGATTGTTTTTCGAGGCATTTTTTAATAAATATAATTAATTATGAAATCCAACCGAAAGTCAACAAATCAAAAATTAAAAAAAAATAGAAGTTACTATATACATTCGACGCTGGACTTTACAGTATTCCTATTGAAGATATTAAATTGTTTCCTTTTCAACTTGAAACATAATAAAACCACCTATTTATTGTATGATGATATTAATAACAATTCTTTATTCTCAGCAAATTAAGTCCAACAGTTCGATCATTCAACGCAGAAAAAAAGACGAATCCAGTGGTGTTTATAACTCAATATTGACAAAATTGTCACTTAGGTACTTTTTCCTTTCCAGCGTCGATATGTACATACGTATAATCTTAGAATCTCATCTTAGTAGTAGTTAATTGGTTATAAAAAACATTTATCTTTCCCTAATCGTATAGTATTATATTGCTAATGGGATTCATTTCCTGACAAGGGACAACATCGGGTAGCAAGTTCACCATGGTTACTAAACCTGAAACCAGTGACTTCGACCTCCCGCAACACGCAATTACCCAATGCAATGTCTAGGAATGTCCACACTTAATTGATAAAAAATATAAACGAACACGCCAATACCATGTGATGAAATATATTTTAGTGTTGAATGTAAGACATGAGCCTGCAGCATTTGTGGTTGTTCTCTCAGTCTCGTCGACTTTCACATACTATCTTCATATCATCATAACCGACCTCTCCTATTTCCTTATTGCTAAACACTATCGAGATCTCTTTCGACCCTTTACACTTCCACTATTGCTATTTATTGTCATTCCGCCTATAACGCCCACTCCCATTGTACGAATCGAAATGTTTATCGGTTAATTGAGTGTTATATTTAATCATTTATAAGGTATCGCACTGAGTGCATGGAATCCGCTAACACGATATAGGCGGACGTGGTAAATCCAGGGTTGTCTAGTATTTAAATACAGTAAAACCTCGATAATCCATTGCAGATCTTTGGACGTAAATCAAACAAAACATTTTTGAAAAAGCTAATGTAGAAATATTATATGAAAATGTGTGTCATATATTTTAATATCATAAAAAAATAATAGTAAATGTGTACATTAAATGAAAGCCGAACCTATACGATTCCACCAAAATATGAATACAAGTTTTTTTTTTGATCGATCATTACGACTGGCAGATCTGGAATAATATTTATAAAATCAACATCGATCGTTTTGATCTAGGTTTACTTTGTTTTCCTGGATTTTAAGGTAAATGCTGAGGTGATTATTATGATGGTGCCCCTTTTATTAGTTAAGATCACCGACAGGTAAATAATGAATATTAAAAAAATAAAATTTGTATTAAACTTTTAAAATATGTTTATATTATAGATAAGTAAATTTGTAGATACGTTTTTGTGTTAATAACACATTTAAATATTTAACTATGGTATTCCTCAATATATGATTGAAACAGATGCAGTCTCATTTTTTAACATTCTCCGCATGGTATTTTTACTAAACGCTTATATTTAATCGTGTAATCATATAATAACTTATAATTTTACTATTATAAATCCCTTCATTAGAACTGTTAATATGTAATTAATATAATTAGTATATTTTTGTGTTAGTAACCCATCGATTTGAAGCAAAATATTTTGCTTCCAAACAAGACGTATATCGAAGCTTGTACTTGTACTTCTATTATAAACATATTGAGGTCTTGTATGATTATAACATTATGAACAATGTTTATGTTGAAGGGAGGAAATGAGGCGAGTACATTATTGATGGTCTTAAAGCTTTTACCGTATCGAGATAACGACACAATTAAGAAACAACATATCGTTTATTAATCAAATTCATTTTTTGCCAACGCACGTGCGAATTGCTAGGTTCATAAAAGAGAAAGTCTTCCACCAATAAAATACTTAATAAAGATTAGCCTAGACAATATAACATTTATCCACAGGGTATACTTAACTCTTTGGCAAGTGTCGTCAGCGAATAAAAAAGGCGATTGAGAAAGTGTTATTGGAAAGTCGTCGTTTATCGATGCATAGAAAAAATATATATAAGCTTTTTGTCTGTTATTAATTCCTTCCGATAAACAAACGTGGGCAGATTTTTTTTTTGTAGACCTTAGATTCAATTAAAACCTCAAAATCAAGTTGGAATCAAATTGAGTAAAAGCAGAAAAACACAGGTTTATTTTCTATGGAATCATAATTTTATTATTGAGAACAATGAAATAATTTTACGATATTTTTATAATCTAATATTACTTAACTTAGATTAAATAGAATCTGTTACAACCAATATTTGAAATATATATATATATATATATATATATATATATATATATATATATATATATATATATATATATGCTGCTCATATATATATATATAAAACTGGACATAGGAGCTTTTGATTTTGAGCGTCTTAATTGCCTTAGTCATTACAATTAATATTATTTTTAATACTATACAGGGTGGACTGTTACGTGTATATTGTGTCTATTAAACATAATTAATATTATTAATTATGTTTAGTATTAATTAATTATATATATATATATATATATATATATATATATATATATATATATATATATATATATATATATATATATATATATATGCATATAACCAGCGTGAAAGCTTAGGGGATAAGACGCGTGGCTACTAATACTGTGGTCATAGGTTCGAATCCCACTCAAGTCAAGAATTTTTAAATTGATTTGATCGGTTATTACGACTGGGAGATCGGGAATAATATTAATAAAATCCCGATCGATCGTCTTGATCCAGGTTTACTCTGATTTCCTGGATTGTGAGGTAAATACTGAGGCGATTATTAAGTCGGGCAGAGCCGCTCTGTCGGTGAGCTGCGTAACTAGTAATAGTTAAGATCACCGACAGACAATTAACACGTTGTTGTGTATAAAAAAACCCCTCAAAAAGACCCTTTCTAAAAATAAAAAAAAATAAAAAAATAAATATATAAATATATATATATATATATATATATATATATATATTATATATATATATATATATATATATATTATATATATATATATATATATATATATATATATATATATATATATATATATATATATATGATTTTTTTCCGATTATTCTTACGATACCCTACCACCCTCTAAAATATTCTCAGTCAGTTAGTCCACTCTGTATACTTCCACTCGTATTTTTCCTTTTCAGTGAAAAATTTAACTACTTATTTATTTATTAATTAAGATATTATGCCTTATATATTTTTGTTACTGTTCATTTATTTGCAGTAGCTAAATAATCCTCACAAGATAAAAAAAACTATGTAAATTATTTTAAATCTTTTATTCCATTCCATTGTTGCATTAATCGATTTTGTTTATACTAATTTTAATTATGAACCTATGTTTTTCTATAGTAAATTTACAGTCGCCATTACGCATGCCATGTGAATCACTTTTTTGTATATATATAAAATTACCGCAAACGGTCGTGATTATTCATGACGCAAATGTATAAAAGCATATGTGTCTTCTATGAATCAAATAAATAAGGAGATTTGCGAAAGTTTATACTCGTTTATTCCAGAATCAAACCCCGTGTTTGGTTTTTTTTTTAATATTTTATAAAGACATTGTAAATGTTATCGTGATCAATTTGGCCGTTTAGCATGATTCCACGATGATGATAAATCTGGAGGTCCACGATCAAAGAAGACCGTCTGACCTCAAGATATCGTGTGTGTCGGGCACAGAACCTGACACCTGCACTATTCATTCGCGTGTCTACTATCAAAGCTACTCAATACCGAGAATTACCAATAAACCATCCGACGTAAATTATGAATAACTTCCTTGTCTAATTTAATTAATAAATCGTTGATTGGAAATTCGTATGGTTTTTCCCGATGTAAAAAATCACACATTGGAGGTCAATCACACCTTTTGTGACTCACCTGTGTATTCCTATTGAGTGATCATCTTGAAAGTTCAAAGCACATTTCGCCGAGTCACCATTTCGTGATTCACGTACTATTCAGTCACTAATTCGAATTTCATTCTTAGAATTATTTATACGGCCTTATTTGTTCCAATTTTGGTTTAGTATAGTCCATCAAAAGCAAGCTATAAGTTAAGCGTTCGTGCACAAACAACCACTACAAGCTTGTTGACAAAGTTTATTTCTAGTGACGAACTTATGATTATATGATATATATATATATATATATATATATATTTAATAATTTTGCTGTTATATTTACAGATTTATCATGTCTTGTCAAGAATGGCAAAACTATATTGTGGCCGCTTTCACCTGCGCCATTCCTTATCTTTTCGCTCTCATCTCTTTGATTATCTGTAGTATTTATTTGCCAAATGAAAAGCTGAATGTATGAATGTATTTTTATGTTTATGTTTCAGAATGCATCTCTTTATAAAATTTTTTGGCTCTCTTATATTGAACGTAATCCAAACGACTGTCATATATATATATATATATATATATATATATATATATATATAAAAATTGCAATATTTTTTTAACAATGGATAAATAGTTCGCACAATTTCTACTGCTTATTTGCACGTGGATGATTTATTATTAAAATAATGTGACATGAATTGTTGTCCTTTCACTTTTATAATGTGCCAGCGTACAATATTTATAACTTCCTCTGTCGTCCATCATTGAATTGACTTTCGATTTGCCATGAACGTCAACCAGCAAAATATCATTTTTTAAATTTAAATAATGTGATTAATTAACAAACTGACCACAGAATGTAACGTATGAATTTATAGCCCATTGTGGGTCCTCTAGTTGTTCACACGCGTTCAAACACCCTCTTGAGAAAATAAAATCTTGGTATACTTGGTATTGTGCAATATGCTTCAATCTTCAATAATAATCCTGAATGTAGTAGAAAAAAAAATCCCTATATCTATTTGAAGGTCAAAAAGTCAATTTGTAAATATTTTTATACAGGGTGTATTTTTTGATTTGTGAGAATATTTTAAGGAAGGCAAAGTATCGCAAAAATATATTAATAAATCAAATTATTAATTTTAAAATCCAATTACCTCTTTTATTCTCTCGAATTTGCGCACCTGGGTGATCTCTTTTCCACCAATTCTGCCACCTACAGGGCTTGTTTAGGATCGACCTTATATAGTAACATATACATGATTGCTTTCTACACCTTACTTTATTTATTTACGCCCCGAGGAGCCCCGTTTTTTTTGGAGAGGGTTTTTTATACACAACAACGTGTTAATTGTCTGTTGGTGATCTTAACTATTACTAGTTACACCGACTTAATAATCAGTATTTACCTTACACTACAGGAAATCAAAGTAAACCTGGATCAAGACGATCGATCGGGATTTAATTAATATTATTCTCGATCTCCCTGTCGTAATAACCGATCAAATCAATTTATATAACTTTATTTTATTTTAAATAATCATATATATATATATATATATATATATATATATATATATATATATATATATATATATATATATAACTATATATATATATATATATATATATATATATATATATATATATATAGGAATTTTTATGTAATACTATAATTTATTTTTTATTATTATTATTATCAATTTTGTCTTTTCTGTAAAAAAAAAGCTCTTATGAGCGTTTATATGCTAATAAATAAATAAATTTAACAGTTTGGGTCATCTATTCGCTAATATCGATAACCCATGTTATTCCATATTAATTGAAAATAAAAATAATCATTGGCTTCATGACATCCGAACTGTGTAATTATTTAATTCCAATACAATCCACCCCAAATTTTTTTTTTTAAATCCCTTGTCACATTTTCTATTTATTATTCATGGCTTAAATTCTATTATTTGATTTATTATTGTGTAACAAAATATGAAGGCATATCCGATGAAGACACGGTCTGTCCGATAATTAATACGTGAGGAACAAAAGAGCCACTTCACATACATTTTCCCACCAATAGATGATGTAAGCTCTGTCCTATTTTGCAAACTCCTTATATAATAATGAAGTCTCTTCTTCGTCTTCCTAGTAATACATATACAAATGAAAGTTCAGCTCATCGCAATCATCACGTAATGCTACTTATAATAAAATCCCTTTTCAAACAATCATAATTTATATTTTTTATCATAAACTACAGTTACCATAGAGATTCTCCAATACTGTAAATTTGACACATCGGAATGTTTTAATTAGCCATTCATTTTGTAAAATGTATTTTATGATATGTATATCCAGTACAGGTAGAAAAAATATTTGAAATCAGTGATACTCAACCTAAATTCTGCAATATGTATTTTTTTAGGTTTAAAATATACTTTTTTAAACTAATTATTAGTTTAAATTTATGATATATTTTTTTATATATAAATTTTTTTAGAAATTACACCAAACAAATTTCTTTAAATAATGGAATTCGACCCAGAAGTCAACAATTTAATTATTAGTTATTTTCATCATATCGCATAATTAAATTTGTCATTCAATATTTATTCAAAACAATTTGAGGTATAGTATTTTTTATCATTAATTTAGTACATAGTAGTTCTGTAATAGATTTAATTGTTCGAAATGAAAATGATAAGTCACAAAAACGTATCTACAAACTGTTTTTTTTTTATTTGAGTGTATTATTAAATATCTGAATATTTTGGTGCAAAATTTAGGTTATGTTCACATTCATTAATAATGTGGTTTTATTATGATTTTTCACATAATATGTTCATAAATAAGCTTCTGATAAACATAACTAACTGACCCATCAAAATTTAATTTGAACAAAAAAATGTTCATACATAAGCTATTTTCTACCGATAAATTTATTAAAGGTGTCCGAAATTACCTCAACACAAATTAATTATTAGAACGTTCACGTATTTAATGTCTATTAGTAATAAAATTAACATGTTGTCTAATTGGACAATCTTTGTAAATGGCACCCCGCCGAGATGTCTTTTTTAAATATTTCTTTCCTCCATCTCGCATTCAAATCAAATTGTCACAATTCCCCGACGGGTGGGAAAAAAGAAACTCAGGTGTGTGAGCAATTAAACTGACACCATTAGAGTGGGCCATTAGCGTCATCTCGAAATATGGACAAGGAAACTAGGGGATAATACACTACATGCATCTCAATCTGATGCTTATCCACTGTAGAGAAAGCTGTGAAAGATGAATAACCAATATGTATAAGATCCGCCTAAAGCATTCCACGATGAAAGGTAAAGCCTTCGACTGACAGACTCTACATTATTAATTATATGATTTTCTGTTACTGTTAATTTACTGACAAATGATTGACCCATCATTGCCGAACCGCATTAGGTTTTTCCTGTAATGGCAAGGCTTTGGTGGTTCATGCGTTACTATTATATATATATATATATATATATATATATATATATATATATATATATATATATATATATACTCTATATATATATATATATATATATCGATAATCCGACGCTCGAGAGAAACAAGATTTTTATTACAAAAACATCCGCAATTATTATGTAAATTGTTTATATAGTGACATATTATTTATCTTTGAATATATAATGAATATACAGTGTAATGTTGTTTGAAAGATCGACAAGTGACAGTTAAACATATGAGCGGTAGAAACAGCGCCCCAAGCGGCTGACACACGAAACCTTTGCAGTATTATCAGTATTATTGGCATCTCTCTATAGATGAGCTCATTAACTATGGTATATTATTATAGATATATATTTATATATATATATATATATATATATATATATATATATATATATATATATATATATTATATTAAATTAGATAAATAAATAAAATAAAAAATAATTATCAAATACTTCTCAATCTCTCAATTGATAAACATATTATACTACAAAATTTCTACATACATAATAATCATGTTATTTGAATTAAAATAACCTACATTGGCAGAAGAGATGTGCCAACTTTAAAAGAATATTATAGTATTCTATTCTAATTTCTTAATTAATGAACTCATATAAAAAAAAAACAAAAATCGAGCGTTATACTACTGTCTCTCTTACATTGTGTTTATTTAGGTTTAAAAAGTATATTACAATATTCATTTTAATTTGGCACATATCTGATTAGGAATAATATAGTAATTAAAAATCTGTCTCTGAGGATATTAGTAGTCGAAAGTACTTAGACATCCCAATAAAACACTGTGGAAATTTAAAACAAAAAAATCTTTTAATTGAAAATAATGATTGCTTGGCTTGTAAAATTGATATATATTTTTATCAAACATTGTGCCTTTATCTTATCTTACACTAAATTGTTTTCATTTAATAAGTTGACTTTAATTTAAATTGAAAAAAAATTGAATTACCTACCTTTATTATCAATCAAAATAATACATTGTATTTGTCACGACCGTTGTCTAATTATTATTTTTTTGTTTGTTTCAGGTGAGTTGTATAAATAACAAATCGATTTGTCTCTGGCCAGGTTTGTATGAAGAATAAATGCGGTGCAATATAGATATTTTAACATATAATTATTAAACAAGCAGTATTCATTATTGTTCACGTATAACAAGCTGCATATCATTTAGTAAGTAGCAATAATAAAGCTTAATGAGAGAGCTTTTATCTATTAGTACAGGTAAAATGTTAAACATGGACATTGCACCACAACATCAGGTTTGCTTACGTAAACGGGTTCGATTCGCACGGGGAAGGTGTAATGATGCCACCTCTATATTATTATTATTATTGTACTATATCAGGGATGACATTTACAAATAACTAATTTTACTAACTACCCAAAAAATTGTCTTCTAATTAAGTATTTTTTTCATAAACATTAATACGTCTTAAAAATATACATATTATCAATACCTTGTTCCGTGAATATGTAGAGTAAATGCCACTCTTGCTTACAATTTAAGACATGTTTAAAGGTGAGATTACACACCAATGACCATAATTGGTCACACCCCAAAACTGTAATATACATTATGTATAATTATGTTACGTTGTCTCTAATCCCAACCATTTGCGGTAAGTAAGTAACTCTCAACATGCGCTTACTTTAAATATTCATAAAACGAAGTAAAATTATTATAATAATGGCTTGCCCAAGATACTGCACATTTTTTTCAGTATTGGACCACTGCACGTGCTATTTTTAGTTATTATACAAATTGTATCAAATGTCGATAAAATAATCACTAAATTCATTTAGATTAAATTTTAGGCAAATCCATGACCCGTGCAGTGCTTCAATACTAAAAAATAGGATCGTGGACATATTCGCGATCCACGATCCTGTTTTTTTGTATTGGAGCACTGCACGTCTTACTTTTAGTTATTTGAAAAATTGTATCAAATGTCGATAAAATAATCACAAAATTCGTTTAGATTCAATTTTAGGCAAACCCATGACCCGTGCAGTGCTCCAAAACTAAAAAACAGGATTGTGCATATATTTGGGCGAGAAATTATTATAAATAAAAAATATACAATAATAAAAACGATACAAAATATTCTTCATATTATATACATAAGTTGTCAATTTAAATCTGTGTAACATTTGTGTTAAAAATATTAAAATCTAAGACAATTATTTTTTTCGATTTTTATATTACATTTATTAAGAACCGATGGCCTCTAATTATTTATAAAAACTATAAATTTACATTGTGGTGTTATTATTTTAAATATACATTATTGATACAGGGGAACTCAAATTTAGAATTTTATAACTAAAAATCGTTTCATATTTGTTCGTTTGAAAGTGTAGACAATTAATTAATTTAAAAATATTAAATAATGTTATTAAAATATTAAATCGTGTAATGCAATAGTGCATCCTTTGAGTGGATATTGTATTTATTGTGTAAGAAATATTGTAAATGCCAAGGATGCTGTTTTATAAAGATGGCGATGCTCTTCTGTCAAGTAGCGTAATACGGCAAATTACCCAACTACATATCATAACTCGACAATTAAATTTATTACACACATGCTTTTCACGCCTTGTAAAAGATCACTCTTCCCCTTAAAAAGGCTCAACAATAAACCACACTCTAAATCAAAATACCTACAGAAGACAAAAGTGCATCCGATATCGTCGAAAGCGAAATCGTATTCATTGAACATTTTCCCAACACACATGTTTTATTCATAGCGTAGAAAGCAACCATTTAAATATTATCATTGATTCGATTCATAAGAAAATGATGCTTTTGAATTAAATAAATCAGAAGATTGTTTAATTTTCACGTTTGTCCAGAAATTATTAGTACAACTAGTGGTTAATGTGACAAATTCTCGAGTTAGATCCAAGGCACAGGTAAAAACTTATGTTACTTGGTAGATCTAGTGTAGCGAACTATGTAGATCTGAAGGACTCATTGCTGTTTACTCTGATTTCTTGGATTGTAGGGTAAATACTGAGGCGATTATTAAGTCGGTGATATGTGGCTTTCGATAAGTCTTAGCTTCTTATCTTCAGAGATTAAATCAAAATTAAATTTACAGGATGATTTATTAATTAAAAAGACGACAAGCTAAGATTTGTTGAAAGGCCTTAGATAAATACGTTTTTGTTAACCAATAGAATTTTTTAAATAATAAATAAACGTTTAAATTAATTGACTATGGAATTGATCCATATATGGTTAAACGCTGGATACTTTTTTTAAATTTATTGTTTATTTATTTTTAACTGTATTACAGATATGTATTTTTAAGTAAGTAGTTCTCGAGTCAAGAATTTTTAAATTGATTTGATCAATTATTACGATTGGGAGATCGGGAATAATATTAATAAACTCTCGATCGATCATCTTGATACAGGTTTACTCTGATTTTCTAGATTGTAAGTTAAATACTGATTATTAAGTCGGTGACCTGTGTAACTAGTAATAGTTAAGATCACCGACAGACAATTAAGACGTTGTTGTGTCTAAAAAAAAAGCTCCTCGGGGCGTAAATAAATTTTTAAAAAATACATTCACAGAAGTAAATTATACTATACTCTATAACCAAATATTAAATTAAATAAACAAGCTTCATCTACTTAGTATTTTGTACCCGTAACGCCTCCGTACTTGATATATAGGATCATAAAACAATAGATCTTTAAATTTTGCTGAAACTAACATAAAATACAAACATCATAAATTAAACACGAGAATGACTCTGTACAGTGTACAGTGTAAAAAAATTAAGCATTATTCATAGTCTAATGAAAAAAAAAACATTATAAAATATATGGTCCATCGCTTTTTTTGTAAATAATCGTAATACATTTCAATGAGTGCAAGATTATTGCCGTATTGGAATTGATGTATTTAAAAAATGTGTCTAGTCATTCTAGTCAAGTGTCGTCTTTTTCTTGATGGTTTGTTGTTGTGGCACGTAATTGTGACTTCAATGACTAGTGTCTGCACAATTCTTCAACCTGATCCATCAACAATCTTTTTTTATATCGCCCTTTCACACTTTCAATAGATATATTTAAAAAATGTTTGTAGAACAAATGTCAATCTTGAGAAATGCCCAAATAACGTACCGATGGCCGAGATTGATCACATTGCAAAATTATAAAATCAATTTAATATTTGCTCTTCAAACATAAGAAATAAATAATACACACAATAAGCTCTGGCTGATTAAAAGAATTGTCTCGGTATTCACTTTTTATGAATCTGAGCGAACCTAGCTTAAGATTTATAGAAAATAGAGAGAAAGAAACAATTATATCCCTTGATTCAATCTAAGATTCAAAAATATATTTCAGACTTAAATCTAACAATCTGTCAATTCATTGTCTATCGGCGATCTTAACTATTACTAGTTACTTAATTATCGCCTCAGTATTTTACTTAAAATCCAGGAAATCAGAGTAAACCTGGATTGAGACGATCGATCGGGATTTTATTAATATTATTCCCGATCGTATTAACCGATCAAAATTTTTTTTTAAAAATCTAACTTGAGTAGTGGTATGGTATAATAAAATAAATAATTGTTGATAGTTTTATAATAATAAATACCGTGATGCGTTCCCTGTGATTGGCCCAGTCCGTTGCGACACTCAATTTAAATGTCCTTTTTATCAGTATTTCTATTTAACTCAATTAATTGTCACCGTTTGATCCTTTCCTCCTGTCTTTATTTTTTATCAGTTGTATTTAAAAAAATCACTTTTTACATACTCGTAACTCGCTTATTTAACACAATTCTAAGATAATGGGTATTGGAAGTTTAACTAAAATAAAGAAATTTGTATTTAAATTAATTTTAAAATCCGAATATGATAAATTGTCTTCACTTTTTATCAGTTTTATTTCTAAAAAAAGTCACTTTTTAAGTACGCATTTTTTTTAATACAAATAATTTAATGAAATATCTCGTAGAAGTGCACGTACATATTTGAACGTATTTCCGTCACGTTTTTTCTCCTTATTACTGTCACTCTCAAAGTACATATTCTGTGATCGGGAACGCGTACAATTCCACGCACGATAATTTACCACATTATTTTTTGTTAAAATAATGTTTCAATCCATCGGCATTAACATTTATTAATTTTCACCTGAGGATAATAATGCGAGATTGAAATTAATATTGAATAGGTTGCAACTTTGTCGTTGATTTGTGGTCTTGGTTGCACACGTTGGGCGGTTCTTATCCCATCTTCGACACTTTGATTGCGGCTCTCTGACATCTTATCTCCTCCACCCCATTCGATATCAAACATTATTCAGCAAGCACACCTCATTTTCATAATCTCGGTGGCAAATTGTGTATATCTACTATCCTTGAATAAGTCATCTTTTAATAGAACTTGTAGTAATTAATTATTAATATGAATTTGCCGACGTATTGGTGGAATTCCATGTCAATGATATGTATAATAATTGATTTACACCAATTTTATTTAATTGCATTGAGCCATTTATGGTCGTACAATAATGTATGCGTGCGGTGCGTATACAAATAGAGCTGATATACACAAATAATACAAAGCTTTAAATAAATCACATTAACAAACCTAATTCCGGAAACCCTTAAAAAGTTTCTTTGTTTGTCTTAAGTCTTATTTAACAGGCCATTGTGTTTTTTTTTATTAAATTTCATAAAATTTTCAAAATTATTTTATTGCAAAGATATATTTTATGTTATTATTATCAGTTCTATCAATAATACTAATAAAAACATTTGAAAAAGCACACACTACAATATCTCTCTCTCTTGATTTTTTTTATTCTTTCTGACAACTGCTGTTTTTTCCCCAATGTCTTAAATTAGTCGATATTTATAAATAATAACTAATATTAAAAGAAAAATTAATGAGGCTAACATACGATCTAATTTTATATTAAAACATTGCTACAGTCATAAAAAGCGAATATTCCTTATAATGAAATTGAATAGTATACATATTATATGTAGAATACAAAAATAAATACTAAAGCTTAGAATATTTATAATATTTGTGATTAGAGTAGAAACGGCGAACCTGATTTTATTATTTCAAAAAACTTATGTTTTGTATTATGTATTATATAAAAACGTCAAATTATAATAGCAAATATGGAATATAATATGAAGAATTGCGGCGGGGGCGATTCATAACGAGGCTCAACATCGTGACCGCTGCAATTTGCGGTGGGTGCTCCGCCCCTTCGAGTCAGGCGGCACCCTCAAAGGAGGCCTTATTATATACACACACAATAACTCTATATATTTATAAATATATTAACCATACCTTGTGATTCGCTACCGGCAATATTATATTAACATCGCCTCATAAACCACAATAATTAATTTCAACATGTACTGTAGATTGCCTACCTACGGGCGAAACTTATTAATTTAACTATTTATTTTTCAGGATCGCCAGGTCGGCTGATGGCCAAGAGATCTTCCACATCTACGGATCGTGACGCTTTGCCAGATTCACCTGCCTCCAGTAGCCCGCCCACTAAGGTAACACATCATCACAACAATATTATTTCATCATTCATCTAGCTTTCTTGCTAAAAATCCCATACATTCGCTTCAAGCTTTTATCATTAGTCATATTTGATCGTTTCATTTTAATACAGAAACTATGAATTAAATACGATATTATTGTATCAAATGTTTCCCATACCGCAATCGGGCGATAACGCGACTTTATTATACACTTTATTGACCCTTCAATTCGAATATCAAAATGCCGATTATATAATAATTTATACTATGTACTCAATATAATTCAAGGTTCTAGTTGGTAGTTATATTGTTTCCATGTTAACAGTGTATTTTAACAAAATGCAACTGACATGCAATTGCCTCGGGTATACATCAATGCTTCAGTTACACAAAAATGTATATACTTAATATTAACTTATAATAAGAGCAATATGACATATTTATTACATTCTCTCCTTGATAACTGTATAATAATGTTTGAACATACATTTTTGTGTTACTGACACATCGACTTCTCAAAATATATATATATATAATTTAAAATCTAAAAATTTTCATCATTTAATGGCTGTGTATATTTTACTCGTTCATAGTTTTTTGCACGAAAAACAAATTAAATATTAATAGTGTTATAGGAATAAATTTTCTTCAAAATATTGGAATTATTGCATTATTTTTATAAATATTCTAATTATAGATTTTTTTAAAATAAATCGTGTGGCAGCATTTAGGCTTAAATAATAAGATAATCGACAATTTGAACTCTGACTCTGTAATATTGGCTCCAATTAAAACATCGTCTCTCACGAGAATATTAGGTTTCGCAATATTCAAGTTATACGACAAATAAATTTCGTGTTTTACGAACTTTACTAACAATGATTCTAAAATAGAATCGAATGTCAAATAGAAGTTGAAAAACACATTTTTATGCGTATTTAGTTGAATACATTTGTCGTAATTTAGACATGTATGGGAATATTTTAAACAATGCTCAATTTGTTCACGTTTAACCATTTTAATCATTTAGAAATACGTAAATATCAATATAAAATGCGAAAATATTGATTGATTTTAATTCCAAAATCGTCGAAGGTCATCCAAATTCATATTACTTTAAATTTGCTGGGAAACCTAAAAACATTCTAACATAATTGGTAATGAAAGTTTAACTAAAATAAAGAAATATGTAAATTAATATTAAAATGCGAATATCAAAAATTGTGATCTGAATTATTTATAAAAATATATACATATTGATCTCACAGTTTGATAATCATTGCGTCAAAATTGAAACCAGAGATGCTAAAATATTTGTATTAAAATTAAATATTAGTTATAAATTACGGCATCTACACTGAGCACAGTGTCAGTATTCACTTTTTATTAACTTCCCAGTCGTAAATAGTTATCCCACTGTATTCATAATTGAATATCTCTGCCAAAACATAAAAACGATTATATTTATACCGATATTTAGAACATTAGTCACCTGTCAAATATAATAATGCACACAGAAGAGAATGTCACCATCGGGTTTGTAACCAGATTAAAATATCAGTCGGCCATGCGCCTTTATACACGTCGCTACTCAGCCACAATCAATCATAATATCGTAAAGGTAATAACAATCATTATTTGTGAAGATCCCTAACCTGCCCTGGTTCTGGATAACAGTGTGGGTTATTAAAAATAAAATTAATTCCACCATATTGTTCTTCATCTCAAGCGATGCGTGCAACTTGCGGATCTTGACCGATCTTTTAAAATCAATTTTTTAGAGATTTTTTTTCCATTCAATTTCTCTCAATTGTGACGTGTGTTTGAACATCTCATTGTGTACATAAGACCTACTTTTTTCACGGCCGACGATATACGCCGATTACAATTCGTCGATTTTTTTAAAATTATTAAAATATTACATTACATTTTTCACGCATCCCAAAAGAATATGGCGTAATATCCTTCAAGGTCTGTAAATATCCTTTAACAGCACACTAAAATTTCGAGGTTTCCTATGTAATAACATCAGAATTTTTAAATAGAAAAATCAATGTTATACTTAGGAACCATCGATTTAATAATCACTATCACGCACTACTTTGTAATTTTTTTTTTTTTTTAATAATATAATTCAAAATACTATCGTCGCTCTTTCATAGGCAATTCAATGCCAGCTTTGTATATTTTCACATCTTCACTCTTACGTGAGATACATTGGTACTCGTACATTTATAGGTTATTATAAGACATGTATTTTTTTAAAACCCACACTGTTTTGCTAAATCATCATGTTTTTTTTTGTTATTTTCTCGTTCGATGCAGGAAGAGAGCTTGGACATTATGGGCCAGTACAAACCGGAAATATTCTGCTAAAAGGTAGGAATCACCTCATTTGTGCATTGTCTGTTTTATTGTTATCAATCATCGCTCAAAAGGAGTAGCTTGTTTTGCTTGCATTGTGATATCAATTTTGCATAGAAAAATAAAAGTTTTTTTTTTGATAAATTATTTTCATGCATGATTTATGCTATGGAAATGTTTGATGTGGTTGATTAAAAAGTTTGATGTAATTTTTCAGATGTTAGCCGGGGGCTTGGGCCGTCGGGAACCGTGTGTGAGCTGCGGTCAACCAGTGTTCCTGGCTCAGAGGCTCGTCGTCGACAAGAGACTATATCATAGAACGTGTTTTCGCTGTGCCCGATGCGGCTACCAACTCAGTCTCGCTGCTTGCTACCAAACGGAAAACGATGGACAATATTGCTGTGAAATATGCCCCGATGAAGACACAGACATAATCCACCACGAAGACACCGATTCTCTGGTTACCGATGAAGGGACATCATCCAAATGTTCCTTAAACGATGAACAAATTACAGGAAATACTCATTTGAATAATTATAATATCGCTCTTAAAGCCGAAAATGCCATTACAACAAATAAAGAAAACATACCCGAGCAAAATAAATCA